>JARHVA010000331.1:5615000-5622500 GCA_037957365.1 Torreya grandis
GAGGATGGTAGGGTGTTGAAAGTTTATGGAAAATTTTAAATTTAGTGCATAATTGTTTCATGTCTTTGTTTTGAAATTGCCACCATTATCGGATATGATGGTATGGGGAAATATAAAATGATAAATTATTTGGTTAAGGATTAAATTTGAAATAGTGGTTTGTGTGAAATTAACAAGAGGCATAACTTTTACCCATTTAATAAAATATTTAGTAATAGTGATGATAAAAACATGGCCATCTTGTGATTGAAGTAATATACCAATGAGGTTTAAACCTCACATAGAGAATGTGTAAAGAGATTCCTTTATTTGGAGCCAAGTCAGTGGTGAGTGGATTAGATTATCAATGATATAACAAGGATTACACTTTTTAGTAAAGTTGATAGCATATTTTTATTGAGTAGGCCAAAATTAACCCATACACAAACATTTGTCAGTTGTAGCATGTCCTCTATAGTGACCACTAAAAATTTTCCCATGATCTTATTTTAGGAGATTATTAACCTATTATTTAATTAAATAATAGATAAGGTTCCTTTTTCATTATGGTAGTAAAAGGTTTTGTATCGAAACATATACTTTAAAGCCTATTTACATCTTCGAATCTTTTCATAAGAATCCATGTCTAGAGGGTAAGTTTTATGTTCAAGAAAATGAATTATATTTTTATACCATGGGATTTGTATAATAGTGACAACCTCAACATGAGAGATTAGAGAATCCTTTTGTTATATATATTAAGGTGATTTTCTAATTTGGATAAGAAATTGGGAATCATTAAGTACTTTATGAAGGTGAAATAGAGATGTTGATGAGGTAAGATAATTAGTTATGGTATTTTGATCTCTTGGAATTGGTTTGATGGCAAAATAAGAAAAATATTTGGCAAGTGTGGTATCCATTTGATGATATGAAATTAAATTTCACTTTTCATTAATAATCATCATTAACCTAGTGACAGATAAGTTGTGAGTCACCTAAAGCATGTAGATATGGGATGTCTAAGTTGATGGAAAATTTCATGCCTAATATTAGAGCTTCATATTCATCCTTGTTATTAGTGACATAAAAAATTTAATCAAAATGCTAATGGTATTGTATTACCATGTGGATTTATTAGAATACATCCTTCCCTAGCTCCTTGAAAGCATTTGACACCATCAAAGTGGAGTGTCTAGGTATCTTAATGTAAATCAATGGTAAATTCAAATAGTTTTTTGATAACTACTTTATGTTTAGTAGTGTCAAGAGTGATATTTTTATATTCTTGATTATTTTCTTCTAAATTAGTAAAGAAATTATGGAAATAATATTTGAGAGAGATATCTTGGTTAAGATCTTTAATATAAATAATGTTATCATCAAGGAGAATATCTTGAAGGTGATTTATGGCTAGTAAAGGTGTCACCACAAACTGGTCTGTGATACTTATCCTTTGATATATTTTTGTGTAACAATTTGAAGGTTGAATTCCATCAATATGATCATCCATTTTCCAATTCTATCTCTAGGTAAGAATGCTTTAGAGAAGAAATTATGAAGTAGATTGGAATGAACAATGACATAAGTGGTCTAATAGAACATACAATGATGTAGATTTTTAGCTATGAAATATATATCAAAGCAATCACATTCTACTTTGGTATAACATTTTTCATAATAAATGAGTTCTTGACTAATGTAATAGATAGTGTACTTTATACCATTATCATCTTATTGGGAAAGCACTACCCCAACTGATATGAGGGTATGGGAGGTGTATAATATTAAGGGATAATCATTCAAAGGTATTTGAAGAGTAGGAGGATAAAACAAAGATTATTTCATATTATCAAAATATTTTTGGCATGAATCTATTCATTCTAGAGCATTACCATTTTTTAGAAGTGAATTAACAAAATATATAGGGTAAGCCATTTATGGGATGAACCATGAAATTTACCCAAGTTTGCTAAGGTAAGTTCCTATGTTAAGAATGGAGTGAGGAATAGGCATGTTTATGATAGCATTTATTTTGTTTATATAGACATCAACACCTTGAAGAGAGACTAAGAACCCTAGAAGTTCACTAGATACAGCTCCAAACACACATTTGCTAGATTGGTGAGGTGTGTTGTATGAATTTTAGATTTAAAAATGAGATCATTGACTAAGTTTACACTATATTGTGTAAAATATCATGTAATATATGGGCCATTACATGTTAATAGGTTACTCCTACATTTTAAGACTGAATGACATTTTGACATAATAATAGGCACCCCAATCTATAGTAAATATTATTTTATTTTGGTCTCCAAGAGCTATGTGAATTTGGTTATAGCTTGAGGAACCATCCATAAGTGATAACATTTCATATCCAATGGTTGAATCGACTATAGAATCTATTAAAGGTAAGGGAAAGTTGTCTTTTGGACATGCTATGGTAAGATTATAAAAATTGATGCATATACAAATATCCATGGTGAATTTTTTATGAGAAAAAATGATGTTGGATACCCATTATGAGTAGTCAATAGATTTGATGAATTTTGCATCCAGAAGTTTAATGATATATTTGTGACATAAGGTATAAATTTTAGGTAAAAATTTTCATTATTTTTATCTAATTGGTTTGGTATTTATTTAAGTGATGATATTATGTATGAAAATGATAGGATGAATACCTAGAGTATATTCATATTAACAATCAAAAGTTTCATGATTATTTTCAAAGAATAAGCTAAAGTTATCATGCTCTATTGGAGTGAGTTCTTTAGAGATAGGATTAGGTATAGGACATGATGGTGTACCATACTTGATTTTTGTGGTTTATTCAATGAGCATAGAATTTATGTATTGTAAATGATATGAAGAATGAGGAATATAAAAATTGGTATTTGTTGTAGGATACACACTAGTAATGAAATTATTAAAAAAAAGAGATTTGTGTGTACAGTTTCTAAGTTTATGATGTTGTTGGGGAAGCTCAAGTTATTAAGCATGGAGTAATTCAAGTATAGTATTCAACATTTACTTTGAGATAAATTATTTTATTACCATTACGATCATATTCAAAATGTATTTTTTGTACATCTATGGATTTAGCATCTAAGGTAATTTTGGGTGTGGGTTCAATTTGAGGGGTATTAGGTTGAGTGGTATCAACTATATTGGTGATAAGTGTATTAGTTTGTATTGTATATTAACCTTAAATTATATTGAGGTGGATATCCTCAATGGTATAAATGAAAGAAAGATGTAAAATGTTTTGTTGTGTAGAAAGTATATAATGTTCAGGAGTTGAGAGTTCTCCAAGTACCTATGGGGTGTCTGATAGTGGAGGATTAATGGGAGATACATGACATTTTGTTTTTGATTAAATATCAGCTGATATGTGGATGACATGAATGTCATGGTTGAAGGCATGTATTTAGACAATGTATTTTGATATTTTTTTACATCTAAGTAATGTGATTGAGCCTGGTCTATGATATAATTATCATCATATGTGTGGGAAATAGTGCATTCATTTGTTTCTAAGGGAAAATTAGAAGTGGATGCACCTAAATCACTAAATTTTTAGAGAGAAATTATTAAAGGATCTTTAAATAATTTGTCCACTCCATAATCATCACATGTGAAATCATCTTCTATGTAAGAAGCTTTATATTGATTACATGGAGGAGGAATTTTAGTGATATCATCAATTAGAGGGATGGTACGATCATGTGGATGTAAAGAAGGAAGAAGCCACTCCAAAATTTAAGGAGGTAATTTAGTGGTAATACAAGTATTTTTTAAGTCATTAGGTTCATCATAATCAAATTATTAAGAGTGCCTATAAATATGGATTCTTGCTAACAAATTTAGGTAGAGGTACCCTATTAATGTGTAAAGTGGTTAGAATCTAATATTGGGATTTAGGATTTGGTAGTTGTATACTCCGTGGATTAGTATCAACCTCATGTTTGTAGAATTTTCCATTATGGATGAATTTAATACATTGATTCCCTAAGGAGGCAATAGACTACATACAATGCATCCATGGGTAATGTAGGATCATGTTGTAATATAGTGGTATATCGATAACTTTAAGCTTAGTGTGTATTGTCTTGGGTTCAATAGTGAGTGAGATCCAAATACAACTAAGTGGTTTTTGATTTGTCTTATCAAATTCTCTACATGTGAGAAGAGTGGGTTTAATATTATCTTTGGTATATCCAATCTGATGTACTAACCAAAGAGAAGTGACATTAATTCTTAATCCTTTATCTACTAAGACTTTTTGAATAAGGGTATTATTGATTAAAATTTTAATAAATCATGGTGGATCATTAGCTCAAAAAATAATTTCATCATTAGTCATGTCTTCTTCAATGAATTATATGGATGGTTTAGAAGAGGTACACATAGTTTCAATGGTATGTACTTTTTTAGGTGAAGGTTTTTTAAGAGGATTTTACAAATCAAGGGATGGTGGTTCTTTAATATCTTATAATTATTACATTAGGAATTTATGATGATATGGAGAAGTATGAAATAACTCCATGAGGGATATTTTACAAGGCATTTAATTAAGTTATTCCAAGAAATTTTAATGTGATTTAGAAGATGAAGAACCAACACAAGGTTTATGAGGTATAATGTTTTTTGTAAGAATAGGAGAAGTAGATTGAGGTTCTAATTATGGGAGCATTTTCACATTTTGTTTAGAAGGTATGGTAGTGGTGTTATATTTAATTAGTTGGTCTTAAGTTGATGATTTTTTAGATTTAGTGACTAGATCACTGTGATCAGGTTTACATGTATAATTAACTTTGATTGCATTCACATATTGGGAATTGGTATAATATTGGTCATAATCAACATCGATTGCACAAATATCCTCATTTTAATGTTGTGGGTTAGAATTAGAGAAAGAGTTTTGAGGTTTAGATGTTGAAGGTTTATTAAAATGTTTCATTTGAGAAGTTTTAACATAGTAATGATGACATAATTTGATCATAGTATCATGGTCAAATGTATCTCCTAACATAAAAAAAGTAGTGAATTTGAGGAGTCCATGACATGTTTCATGGGAATGACATACATCATCATGGACCCAACATAATTTTTTAGGGTCATACCATGAAGGTGGAGCATTATTATAGGTGAAAGGTTTAGAGGGAGATAATAGTTTATTCATTTGTTGGACTATAAATGGTGTATGGGAAGAAAGGTTATCCACTTTGACTACTATTGTTTTTAGGAGGATTTCATGTAATCGTATTAGTGGAATTTTGGAAAGATCCATTGATGGATTTATGATTTGTATTAAATTATTTCATAATAACGTCTTATCTTTTATCTTGATCAATTTCATTATTTAGATTTTGTCAAGAATTTTTTTTGAACCTTATATTGAATTGAGGGTGTTAATGTAGTTATAATTAGATTTTCATCATTCATGTCATGATCTACTTTACAAGCCAAAAATTTCCATCATTTAATGAAGTCATGGGTTGATTTGAAGGGTGATTATTTAACATTGATAAAATTACTAAGACAATTTTCAAGGTCATTTTGTTGAAATTCTCTTAACAAGACATTAACCTAATCTTCTAATTGCCATATAAAATGTTGAGATAAGTGATTATGTCATTCTAGGACATCTCTTATGAAAGTTTTGACCAAAGTTTTGGTGGTATAAAATGTATTTATTTTATTTTATTCTTTTTAGAGATTATGAAGTTCCTTAAGAAAGGATGCAAGGTCTTTTATCCCATCATATTTTAATAGTTGGATAAATATTTCCAATATTGATAGAAACAATGAAAGGAGCTAAAGGTTCATTATGGATATTTTAAATAATCATGTTATGCATAATGGGTTGTGGAATGATATTT
The DNA here is from genome assembly GCA_037957365.1 of Torreya grandis. NCBI lineage: Eukaryota > Viridiplantae > Streptophyta > Pinopsida > Cupressales > Taxaceae > Torreya > Torreya grandis. The sequence continues at coordinate 5,620,868 of JARHVA010000331.1, forward strand.
CCATTGGAATATCTAAGAGGAGGAGGGATAAAGTTTTAATAGTTTAAGGTAAAATAAGAGGAGGTTGATTGCTCCTGTGTAATATTTTTTGTTGCATTTGCATCATTTGAGATGTATTTGTTATTTTCATAACATTCATTTGTTAAACTATTTGTGAAAGGATTTAATTGGTATTGATTTATGAATTTGGATTATTAGGATTTGAAGGGGGAAGGTTAGTGTTGGTATTAGGAGGAATATTAGTGTTCATGGGAGGAGTGATGTTCCTTGTTAAGGGAGTTCCTATAGGGTTATTTATTAGGCTTGTGTTGATTGCTCCTATAATGTAATAAGGTAGTTTGGAAAGGGTAGTGTCGATAAGTGTGAAATGGACTTGATCTATTAGTGTCATCATTTTGGGTAATTTGAACCATATTTCAATCCATAGATGAAGGGTGAGAGAAAGTGCACCAAGATTGAGTATACTCTTGAGTAACTAAAGTAGGAAGGAAAGAAAAATCTAAGTATCATATAAATTTATTAAATCTATCTAGGAATATTTTAATATGGGATTTCATGATGTTTAAAATAAGAATCTAATAATAAGGTGGAAAATGAGAAAATTTGGACAAAGTTAGCCAAGTATTGGATGGGATTGACTAGATAGGAATTTAGGAAAAAAATGATTGAACTAGCTAGAGGTACATAATCAGTTAGAAATTATAAGGTCAAAGCAATTGGATAAATTCTAGAAGAAAGTAAATAAAGTAGAGGGTATATAAAATAGTCTAATAGGTTGAATATCTACTATAAGATTACAAAAAAAGTAACCTGTAAGAGATAATGTTGATTGAGTCTACTATGTTTTGTCGGAAGACAAACAAGGTAACATATGGGATATTGAGTTGACAGAGTTAAATATTCTCTATGATAAGGTAAATATAATATATAGTAGGAAACATAGTCAAATAGGTTGACTATATTCTATGGGAATATGAATAAAGTATCTTGTAAGATACTAAGTCGACTGAGTCGAATATGCTCTTAGGAGGACAAAGATAGTTGACTATAAGAGATTGAGTCAAATGAATAAACTATGTTTAGTAAGTAATAAAAAATTGGAATGTTATAAATCTAGATGATTGAGTAGTAAAATTATAGGAAAATAAGCTAAGCACAGGCAATTAAGTCAATTAAGTTTACTCAGGTATAACACACATCATAAACCTTGTACCAACACTGGCTAATACAAGTTTTTAATACATCATATAATATGCAAATAGTAAACAAAAATTCTAAAATTTAAATGATATTATAAAAAATGGACATTCTTATATGTTTTTTAATTTATGTTTTAAAATGTGATAGGGAATATGGCTTTGTAAAGGAACTAAAAAGAGGTAAGCTAAAGCTAGTTTCAACTATGTTAAAGATGAAAGGGATATGTATTAGTGATGTTATTGGGTTGGTATTGGGGCCTAACCCCTCACTTAAAAATCCCATAATGATAAGGGTGTCAGGTGATTTAACAATATATACCATCAACCACTTATCTATACTTGGCTAGAAAACTGAGTCAGCTTCCCCCTTGGTGATGAAATTCAAGTAGGTAGACCTCGGTAGAAGTGTTTAAAGGATTATTTGATATTTTTTG
>JARHVA010000331.1:5627500-5657500 GCA_037957365.1 Torreya grandis
CCTATTTTATGCCTAAAACCTCATAAAACACATGATTTAATGCATATATATATATATATATATATATATATATATATATATATATATATATATATATATATATATATAGGTAAAATTATAATAAAGTATCATAGTGAGGGTATTCCTAGAGTAAGTAATTATATTAAAGTATTTTTAATTTCAATTATATGTATTTAAATCACTTATGAATCCAATATCTCTCATCAGGTCATTTCTAGCCTTTTTGGCAACCTGAGACATGCTTATCATCTTAACAATGATTCATAAATCTTGGGGAATTAATAAATGAAAAAATTACACAAATAAAAATTATAAAATTCCCCTTAACATCCCCAATGATATTTGGCTCCCATGAAAATCCTTTGTATAGTTCTGAGATTGAGAAGATGCCTCTCGAGCTACTGAGCTTACAATTATAAGGTCTAGGAAGAGACACATGAGTAAAAAAGAGTAAGAGTTCTTGGTTTTGATATAAAATAAATAATTGAGGTATATTTAATATATATTGAATTTTTCCAAAGGTATTCTTACCATTCTCCTTATCTATACCTGTTGTACCTTCCATCAGTTCATACTAAGGGTTTATAACAGATCAATGCAAGTGACCCTAATTGGTTGTATTTGACCATTTCCAATTAAATATAATTTTGAAAATTTTGGGAGTATTTATATATTATATAAAAATTATTTTTAGTATTCATACCCAAAAACTTCAATAAATTTTAGGTCTCTCCTTTTCCCACATAAGCCTACGTGTTTCATTTAGGCCTACTAAGCCCAATTAGTCTTTTAGGTTTATCACTACTTTCAAGCATTTAGTTATTCAATAAAATTACTCTGAGGCTCAAAATAAATGGATATTATTCCTTAAATCCTATTTAATTACCAAAAATTATCACTCATGCACACATTGCCTCTTCTTTCTCAATGCTTGAAGGTGACTTAAATTTATCATGGATGCTTGTAGGTGATGGGATGAATATCTTGAACATTAATCCTTAAAATTAATGTTTATTAGTGATATTTTATTTATAAACCTGATATACATATCCATTTAACCTTATAATCTTTCTTAACATCCATTCAAACCATACAAACAATGTTCTTCTCACTTAGGTGTGGGATGACCTGTAGGTGGTAGTTGGACTGTGTGACCACAAGCTTAAGGTGGATTCTTTTTATATCACTCCCTAATTTATTAAATATAATATTATTACTTATGGATAAATATATATTTAATATTCATATAAACAAAACTCTCATTAAAAATATTGTATCTTCTCACTCATACTTGAAGGTTAATTTTACACTCTCAAGCTGGCTTGTAGGAACTAGTTTGCCTATCATTAGTATTAGGATTTGAGGCCACATTTTGTCAATTGGTATTGAATTTATAAAAGGTAAAATATATCATAAATTTATTTATTAATCCTTATAACCATTTAATACTTCACTTTTATAACATAAGTATACATCTTTTCTCTCAAAATCATCTAAGACATGGCTGTGTGTGACAATTTAGGCAAGGTTCCATATGAGTCTTGTATTTTCCTCCAAAATTATCTTTCCATCTATGTAGAACAAAAAAAATAATACAAACATATTAAATTACTTTATCCCTTCACTTAAATATTAAAACCTACACTAATCTCATCTTACAGTATGCATCTCACATGAATGCAAACTTACAGGTCTACAAACCTATAGGCTTGCATTTTCATGCTTTAATACTTACACAAGGCTTGTATTGATCAAGTTAAACCTGATAAAAATTATATATTACCTCATTATACTTACCATGAGGGAATGACCCCCATATGTCTTTAATAATACAAGATTAGACCTTTTCAAATCATTCATGTGCAGGCAGCCTACACATAGTCCTCAGGCTAGAAACCTGAATGTTACTTAGATGAGATAATATGGGGTAAAAAAATATGTTGGAGAGTTTTTAATGAATTTTAAAATATTATTAAAATAAATTTATTATCACCTATATGTATTGAACCCTATGGGAACTTTAAAACCTCAAGTGCAAATTTGAAATTTCACCATATGAAGGTCTTTTGCTCAATTTTTAGTGCCACACATGTAAAAATGATGGAATATGAAAGTGTTATAAGGTTTATTTGTGCCTAAGGAGTATTTTAAATCACTCATTTTACCTTCACTATCTCATTTGTTCATGAAACATGCTCAAAACTGAGACCTTGGGGTTTTTCAAGGGTTTAAGACCACCTAATGGTCTCAACGATTGTTCATAAAGATGAAGGAACTAATATGAGAAAAAATTCAACAAAATTTAAGGCCATTATATCCAATTCCTCTTCCCATAATCTTATGACATGACTCTCTTTCCTCTATCCATACCAAGCTCATAAAATTATCCTTTGCTAGTCTACTAAGAGATCAATAGAGTTTCTAATGCAAGTTTTGGACTTTTATAACCTATACAATATTGATATCCATGGAAATAAACTAAGGAAGGTTAAAATACACTTTGAATATGTTTTCACCTAAATATGGATCCTCTAAGTCCATACAAGTGCCTCAAACTACCTCTTTTAGAGTGATTTTATCTCATTTAGATGTTGAACCTATAAAACTAATATGATATAACATCCCTGACACATATGCAAGCTAGATAACTATTTCAAAAGATTTAAAAAGTTTGTTATATGGATATTTCATATTTTGGGATTTGACATACATTGAACTTGACCAAAAACACCTTTCTCTTGCATGACACCTTAAACTTTATAAAATAACCTTAATTTCTCTAAATAAGTATAAAGTGTTCATGCAAGGTGGTTAAAGCACGAGATGACTTTGAGATAAAAATAAGAACCTTTGACACCTTATGATTGAACCTTATTCACATCATGGCATAGGTAGACTAAAATAATACCAACATAATATATTACCTTAAACTTGTCAAAATAACCTTAATATTTGCTAACAAGACCTTAACAAGACCATTTTAAGACCTCATAAGGCATAAAATGGATAATAACAAGGTTATTAAGACATTAAAATTAAGTTTTTTATGAACCTAGTTTATGATATCTGAAATTTGGCTAACCTCTTTGGCGGTCTCTTGGGAATGTTTACTTGTTAGGCATTTTAGATTGGTTACCTAGTCCATCTATTGGGCAATGGAGTAATTACTACTCACACTCAAACCTAAGATGATTTTAACAATTGAATAAAAATTATTGACCAAGAAAAGACAAATGACTTGACTCCAACACACAACACATTAAAAAACACACAAAACATGATAAAACACACACTTTTGCTCACAATCACTTAGGGAAATAAGGACATAAGAAATCTACTATACACAACCAACCTCAACATATATTCCTCCTCTAGGATCAAATGGAAAGCTATTGGTATCACCATTGCACCATGAAATTATATTGTCACATGTTGAGTGGTGTCCAACTAGGCATGGTTCATAGAGTGGAGGCTTTCTCTTGTATTTTGAGATGCTATAATGTTCATAACCTCTTTAACTAGCAACTGAACCTTATTTATTAATTCCCTTGTACATAAGATGACTATGTGAGTCAATTACCAAAACATACTCATTCTAAACTTGTTTGGTTGGCACAAACAATCTCATTTCTATCTCATACATAGGTTGTTCCTAATTTTATATAACTTCTTCATGCTTATCAACATTTATTTTATTGATATATTGATCTTGTTTGCTTTAATTATCATGAACTAGTGTCCCATTAGGAAGAGGAACAACTTCAAAAGCATCAACATTCTATCGAATAGAAAATGCAAACCCTTTTAGAGTTTCAAATTCATTGCATATGTTTAGGTATTGTTACCATAAGTCTTTATCATTTTCTTGACCTCCCTCTTGAATATGTTCAACCTGAAACACATCTTGTTGATTTGATAAACCATATAACATATTATCATGAACTTCATGGTGATCACTTGGAAAATCACCCATCATTACCATATCTTGGCTTTTCTCTTCAACTTCTATAGCATCATGGAATGGTAAGCTTGGAGAGATACCTTCCTCTTGATTGATTCCTTACTTGAAAAACCTACCCTCTTCAACTTGAATTAGACCATGACATGTATCTATAAGAGTGTAACGTAATCTTAGAACCTCAAATGATCCAAAAAGTGGATTTACCCCCCTTAGATAAATCAAATAGTTTTTAAATAATTAGATTCTAAAATTCTCAATTCCTTGAATAAAATAGAATTGGTAGTAAAAATCTCAATTTCTTGATCAAATAAAATAGGAAATGGATTTAATATTCAAGAATCAAACTTGAGTGTATAACAACTCTAGAAATATGATTCTGCATTCAAACTGATCCATAAATAGTAATTTAACCCCTGATAATCAATACTATTCTCTAAAAATGGATTTTAATAATATGTCTATTTCCAAAATTTATTAAAATAAAATTATCTTTTAATTTGAATGTAATTTGTCTATTAAAATTCTGATTATGAGTATTCTTTAAACTCATATAAATCTATTGTTTAGATAAAACATTCAATTTATATTTTTTAATCTCTATAAATAGTCTCATAATCAATTTTTAGTAATTTAATTCCAAATATCAATAATTAATTTTAAACTGATATAAGGGAAAAACCAAAATAAAATAGAGATTAGAGATTATTTATGGGGTTCACCAATTGGCTATGTCCCTGGGATTTCTAAATAGCAATTTGATCCATTAAAAATACTTTTTAAAGTAATAATACAACTCACAATAATGATAAATGAACCCTATCACCTGTAATAGATTTGAAAACTAGATATTGAAGAATCTGAACCTAATCAGTAAATGTCACCTATTCATCCAAAGCTCTAAAAGTGCTTTTTGTCTCTACAATGAACAAATAACTCTCTCTATAATTTTTATAGGCTTACAATTCTCTATAATAAGAAAAAATGGCCTCAATTGAGCTATTACAAAATTCTAACCCTATATCAAAAATATACAATTTTTTTAATATTCTATACCTTCTCTATTCTCTGTCTTTAGATAATAAAAAATCATTCACAATATAAAATGAAATAAAGTTATTAATAGCCAACATTGGCTAACAACCCCAAAATTCCTAGACTCCTGTAATAGGATGTATGCAAATTTAAATAGAATCAAATCCCACCATTTAAGGGTGGATGAATGCCATGCTTAATTATAGTGGCTCTTACCCTAATTAATGTCAATGCCTTGTTTTAAATAAAATAGTGCTTATCAAAAAACCCAATGCATATCATATCCACGTGGGAGAGGAGGAGAGATGCATGTAATTATTTAATTTAATAAAGATAACACTTCCCATAATTAACATGGTCTTGCCTTTTCTTTATTTAATAAAGTGCTTCACACTTGCCATCAAAACCACCAACCATGTGGAAGACCCATGTAGAGTGTAGAGAAAAAGGTGGGTGAAGGATAATTAAATTAGACTTAAAACATATCCCATGCAAGTGTATTAAAATATCTCCATTAAATAAACCTAGACCAAATTTCCCCCCCATGCATTTGAAATGGAATTTCATGTGGTGACGGGGAAGGTAAAGGTGGTAAATAAAGGTAAATGTTTTAAAAGTAATATCCATGCAAATTTACACATGGGAAAAGGTGGGTAAAGGATTAAAATTTGTTAAAATGGAATAAAGGTTTGAAAATATATCCCATGTATTTTTTTAAATAACCATCCACGTGGGAGTGGGAATGGTATATTTTTGGGACTTGGTTTTAAAATATTCCATGATTAAATAAAACCATAAAAATATGATTTTTAAATTGGGATTTAATTAATTTTGAATTTAATATCCCATGGTAAATAATTAAAAAAATTATTAATAATAGGATGTTCGTAATATTTTGAAAATGGAGGAATTATGGTGGGAATAATTGGTTGTGGAAAGAATATTTTGGATGGCTTAACAGAATTATATGGCAAAGTTGATAACAAGGAAATGTGGGTAAATGTTAGTTTGGTCCCACATCTGCAACATAACACCCATTAGAAATAAAATAATTCCAATATAAAAAGTAATTGTATAAACTTTTTATATTTTTACCATGTGTCAACTTTCCCATTATGACACTTATTTTTTCCACATTTTTCCAAACCATATGAAAATCCTTTGGATCAAACCTCTCTAATAAGACCCTTTTGGTTCCCAAAAGGTCAAGTCACTCTTTGAATCTACAAATGGTTCACTCTGCAAAATATCATGGTATTGATTCAAAAATCAAACTGAATCCCTAAAATTTTAGTGAAATAAATATCTACCCAATATTAAATTGTAGATAGAAGCAATCTGCTTGTACAAATGTCACATCTCTAAAATGGTGAATCTGTCAATCACTAAAAAATGATCACCAAGTGCAATTACAAGCTAATTTTTTAGTGTAATAAATATACATGCTAATTTTAACCATATTTGATAATTACAAATAAATGCCCAAAATGAATGAGGGACTTATAAATATGCAAATATCATGAATGGCTACAAAAAGTTTGTGTAATTATTATAATTACAAATGGTGCCTAGAAAGGGTCTTATAATCCTCTATTTTCACAATGTAACTAATAACATATATAAGAAAATGCAAATTTACCAAAATAGAGATACTTATTATGCCCCATATAATCTACATATACTGTTGTCAAGGTTTAAAAATGAAGTTTTTCCAAAAACCTAAATGTGAGAATATAATCCAAGTATGATAAACCTGTCCCTTGTCTTTTCTCTATAGGTTACTCCAATAAACCAAATTCAAAACTTAAATCATTTGGGAATATCTCCAAGTTTAAATATGATTTAATTCCTTTTTCAATACACCAAGAACTCAAAAAATTATCAAGGAGAAAAATATAGAGCTTAGCAAAACCAAAAATATGAGAAAATAATCCAAGTATGATAAACCTATGTCTTGGATTTTCTCACAACTGGTAGCTCCAAAATTTATTTTCAAAACTAAACTATATTCCTTTTAATGTAATTTCAAAACTGCTTTGAACATTTACATGCTAAAAAACTATCACATCTATGTAAACATGAAACTAAAGAATTTCTTACCAACCCACTTTATCACATTTTCCTATTTATGTGGTTTAATTTCCTTAGTGAATACTTGGGTAGCTACATGGGTCATATCTAAAAATGATGTATTTGAAACAACTTCCTATTTGCTTATGGATGCATCATTCTTCATGGATGTCTTCCTACAATACTTAGGATGTAGTTGTGGATACAATACCCAACACTTATAATTTATGTGACCACTTAGATTACAATGAGTACAATTATTATTAACCATTTCTTTCTCTTTAGAAAATATAAACAACCATTTTTTTAGGACTAGTGCATGTATGAGAAGGTGGAATGATTTTACCTTTTCTCAAATCATGTCTACACACAACACCATCTTTTTGTGTGAATGGACTTCTATTTCTCTATATAATATCACTTTGCAGGACTAGTGACTTGAACACTTTGCTATTGGAATCTTGTCTTCCTTTAATAATTCTATAATTTTCACTAGCTTCCATTTTTACACTATTATATCCCAAACCTAAAAAATGAGGTCTGTCCTCTACCTGAATGGCCAAGATGAGGCCATAAACAAAATCAAAATTTAAAATCAATGACAAATTTACCATGCCCTACCATTTACAATGCAATGGCCAAGATGAGGCCATGAAAAAAATACTTAATAAAATTATCCAAAAGATAATTCATGTCACTCGCATGGATTGGCATCTTCATTTATATCCCACTCTTTAGGCCTATCGTACTAGCATACACATTGCCACCAGAGTAACACCATTTTCACTAGTCTATGGTTCTGAATCCATCTTCCCATTAGAAGTTGAGCTTCCCTCTCTCTATATCTCTCTTCATGGTATCATACCTGATGAATAATTAAGTGAATCTTGCATTCATACTCTTGATCTTCTTTATGAACACCATATTTTTGCTGTACAACATAATCACCAATACAAGACCCACATTACTAAACAACATAACAAAAGAGTTAAAGTTTGTAATTTTAATGTTGGTGATCTTGTCCTTAAATTAGATTGCACACATGAAAAAGAAGGTAAATACTCCAAAAAATGGTGGGTCCCTTATTTAGTTAAAGACATACTTGGTCCTAACACTTATCACCTTCAAACTAATGAGGGCCATATCTTCAAAGAGCCCACCAATGCATAATTCTTAAATAAGTATTTTTCCTATATCCTTCCCTTCTTATCATGTTTTTTATATTATAACCTTCTAACAACTTTTTTAATATATCTACATGGGTCTCACCCTCTACAACATTTTCTCTTTTCTCAAAACCTTAGTTCCTTGTTTTTGTCCTTTGGTTTCTCTTTTCAAATGAGTTGCATTATAAAACCATAGATAGGACCTGATCTTCCTCATGATTTCCTTTTGTTTTCACCTGTTTCTTTACAATGCTTTTTACACCCCTTGGGTTTTTATTTTCTGAGTTATAGTGTAAGACCATGTATAGGACTAGGACTTCCTCATAAATACCATATTTTTCCTTTATTTTTCACATGCTTTGTGCACCCTCTTAGGTTTCTCTTTTATGATTTATAGTGTAAGACCATAGATAGGACCAAGCTTTCCTCATAAAATCAACATCTTTAAAATTTAGTTTTCTTTTTATAGAATGTGTTTGCAATGGTTGCAAGTTTTTGATCCCTTATTCTCATATTTAGATTTTTCTTCCTTTATAGATAAAAATTGCACAACAATAAGGTGTTATCATGTTTTCCTATGATTCCCTCATTATTATGATAAGGAATCACACTTAACTATCATTGTATGCCTTTTTCACTTGTTACCACATTTTTTGTGATTTGAAGTAATTTAAATTATTTCATGTTTCATTCCTCTTTATTTCCTTTCCTTTCATTCCATATTAGAAAAACCAAGGTCTAAGTCAGGATAAAACTTTTATTTCCCCTGAATTAACAAGACTCTTATACACCATGATCTCTAAGTTATCTTTCTTATCAACCAAGTCCCAAGTATTCAAATGATAGTCATATTTAACACCCATGTTTGGTTCTAAAAATACATATGGAGGACAAATATAAAAATCCATTAAAAATGTTAAAATCCAAATCATTTTAAATAGAAGGCAATGATATAAAAGGCAACATATTAAGTCAAAAGTCAAAATCACACCAAAAGGCATGATTAATAGCACATTTCATATCTCCAATCAAAGATCAAACTCCATAGTTGACCTCATGATAGAACGAAGGTCCATTGGGGTATGGTAGGCTAGTAGATTACAATAGGATAATTTTAAAAAAATCTATGGTGTTATCTACTTTCTCACACAAGTACCCAATCTTCATAATAAACCAATAGATTTGTAAGAGGTCCTAAGGAATGGGGAACATGTTATGGAAAGGTAGGTCTATTTTAATTTTCACACATATAGCCTTTATGGGATGATATACATAATCCATTTGATTAACCTAATATTTGTGTGTCTAGAATAAGTTCTTTAGAGTCCTTAATGTCGAAAGTCCTCTTGTTTTTGACAAACCTAATTTTAGTGTCTTGAATTTGATAAAGAGTTTATCTACCTTTATTTTTCCTTCACTTTCCCCTCCACCCATTTGATTTCCCCCCTTAATAGGTTAGTGTGATTCTAAATCTATTTTCCCACTTCTATATTCCCTCTTCTTCACATATTAAAAACATACTATCACTACTTTATTTTAGTTTTATATATCTTTATAATAAAACAATATATTTGAGTGAATATGAATTATTTTATTTATACCATGTCACTAAATTTTTAGATGTAACTTTATTTATTTTACCATTTTCAATTTTTGTACTACTCTTTTTTTGGAAACCTAAGTCCATTTCTAATTTCATTCTCTTTTTCCATTATTGAGTGAGGTTCACTTGTTACGTCTCATTCACCAATGTTGTTTTCCATTTCATGTGTTTTTTCCATTGATGATTAAGGATTGTTAATTCTCACTCATCAATGTTATTTTACCATTTTGATTACCCATATTTATTTAACTAAGGATTGCTATTGCTTTCACATTGATGTTTGATTACCATTTTTGACATGTATCCTTGGTCTAACTTGGTGAGTCTGCCTTTGTTACTTAAGGTTTAATTTTTTGAGTTTTTTAGTCTTTAGTAGCCTTAGATTTTTGATTAATTGATTAATCTAAATTTTGACTTGGTCATTTGGTCCTAAATTAGCATTTGTCACCCCATCTATCCAGATTTCTATGTACCTCTTATCCACACCACATTGGTTATCTTGGTTTTCCTGTGTTTGTTTATTTTTTTATCTGTAGGTTTGTACCCTTGGGATTATGGAAATCAGTCTATGTGCCCTCTATGATCAAAACTAAAAATATAAAATGTAACCATCTAATGATAAAGGTAAGTCAAGGTACACAAAAATTTATTTTTTCAATTATTTCCATTTCAGTCATTTAATTTCAATTATTTTATGCTTTAAAATACTATATATTTTGAGCTTCAACATTGTGTGTTTATATGTTCTTTCCTAAAAGCACCATTCCCTATTGCACCTGAGTGACACATGATGAGCTTTGAGTGGGGAATATATATACACATAATAAATTTAAACTTTATCAATTACTAATTTTTTCTCCCTTGTAAGAACCCATTGAGTCTCAATCTCTCTAAATGCATGCCTTAAGGAGTGCATCATGAAAGGGGTGGGTAGACCATTGGTGCTTCATAGGATTAATTTTCCTTTACTACCACTTGTTATCAATCTAACCATCTCTTAAATTCACTTCCCTAAGCTTATATTCCTCTTTTGTACCTTCCTCTAGTCATTTTCCACCTTAATTATCTCTTCCCTAGCCTAAAAGCCTTTTTGATGGTTTACAATACACTATCAACCCCATTGACCCTGTACTATAATTGACAAAACTCATTTAGGGTTTATGTCAGCCCTTAGCTAATCTAGACAAAGACCTAATTTTATTTGTCATTAATGATATAAATTTGATTGGGTTGACCTTATCAACTAAAATTTTAGAAATATTTAGGGTTAGATTCATCTATATAAACACATTCATCTTGACATTTATTAGAGACAACAAGAGTTAATTATTCATTTTCTCTTCTTTGTAATCTACTCTTTTTCCATTCTACTTGAGGAGACATAGCTTAGGGTTTCTACTTGGAGAATAATCTTATCTTATGGAAAAGTCTTGGATGCTTGGGCATTTCTTAGTGATCCTTAAAAAATACAATAACCTCTTGAGAAACACCTTTGGCCAAGGGAGAGATTGAGTCTTGATGGGTTCATCTTCAAGGTAAGTATCTCTAACTTTATTCCTATCTTTTTGTAGATAGAATTAACATAAGTAATGTCTTTTGAATATATTTATCTCTTCATGCATTAGGGTTTTACCTATACATAGATTAATTATGATTCTCTTATGCATGTTTAATTTTATTTTTACTAACCCAATTTTGTGCTAGAAACTTTGGTGAGCACAAGATTAGGATTTTACTTCACTTGTCATTTACTTATGTTTATGAATATGAAAACATAGGACCTAGTTAGGGTTATTACATAGTTTTTCTTAACTGGAGGCTTTAGAACCCCCTTAGAAATTTTATTGTGGTAAGAGATCCCTTAGCTACGTCTAGTTTATCCATGTTGCTAATGACCCCAAATATATAATGTATCAATAATAAAAAATGTAAGTAGGATTTATATTCTCTGAGCTAGGATTGATTTATAGATTAGTTGTATTTCCCTTTGCATACATCATGTTATTAAATAGTTATGTAAACTATTTCATTTCCATATTGCTCAATAATTATACCAATTAATTTCTCCATAGAATAAGTAAACATAATTTTCTCCAAAGGGTATTCATATTATTTTCCTTGAATTTTGACCACTTGATTATCATGAACACATTTGAGACATTTATGCACTATATAAGGTACTTATCTAATATTTTATATCCAAGGGAATCTTAGTATCATATTAAAAACCCTATACTTGGTATAAATTGAAATGGAGTAGGCACTATGAGAGGGCCCACTTGTAAAGGAAACATTATATACCAAGGAGTATATTGTGTATGTACATCAAATAATTTGACAACCCTAGAAATATATTTTAAATATTGTTGTGTATAAATAGGATAATGAAAGAGTGTTAAGGTACACACATTTTTAAAAGATCCATTTTTTTTATCATGACACTCTAGATGGATTGATTAAAATTCATGGTATAAAAGTGCATGTATATCTAAAACATCATCAACAAATTCACTATCATAAAATGTGATCATAGGAGGTGATTATTGTTTACTTTTAATTATATCAATAATGCTAATAATTGGGTGTCCATATGTATAAGGAGGAAGATGAGAATTGCATGCTGAATAAACTTCATAATTATCCTTGTTATGTTCATCATGATTTTTAAAATGATCTTTGGACATTTTGAGATTTGTATTATCATTTACCTCTTCAATATGTGTACCAATATCTATGATATTTTCATCATGGAGATATTTAATCTTATTCTTAAGCTTGAATAATCTATTCCCAATACATCTATGATAATTAAAATAAGAATTGCCATAAAAATATACAGATTTGGGTTCATGCATATCTATCTCCATTGGTGGAGGTAAAGTTATTACATTTAATTCTAGGATATTTTCTAACAAAACTTAAAGAGTTAATGAAAACCTTGAGAATTTCCTCCTTGGTGGAGCCTGTAGTTAGAACATTTGAGGTGGTTGTGATATAGAATTAATTGTAAATTTTTCTTCATTATTTAATTCAATTGATATTATATTATAATTTGTATTGTTTTGAAACTTTACATTTGAATTATAAGGAACATTTGAAACCAATTGAGTTTTTCCAAAATAAGAAACCTAAATTAACACTCTTTGACTATATGTCATAGGCATCAAAGGATGTGACCTTATCAAACATAAGGAGCTCTTGAATAAGATGGAACAAGGTTTGTGTAAAAATGTCATTAAGTTCACTATCAATCATTTGATTTTTAATTTTGGAAATCAAAGTCTTATACCTTAACACAAATTAACTTTTTATTTCATTAGGCCCTTGTTGGAGCTTTACAATTTGAGCATATGAAAAATTCTCCCCAATGTTGATAGAAAAGTGTGTCAAAAAATGATTTTATAAAGGACTAAAAGCCTTTACTGATTAAAGAGGGAGGTCATAGAACCATCTAAGAGAATATTCTTTGATATTTCTTAGACAAATATTTTTTAATAATTTATCATTATCTGAATAATATAGATAATTTACATGAAAGGCACATAAATGTTGTTCGTGATCACTTTTACCTTCATAAAGAGGAAACTCAGGATCCATAAAGCCAACTAGATATAGATAAGATGAAATTTTGAGTGCCAAATGGTCATGTAAAAAATAACATGAATTCATGGAAGGGATAGCATGAGAAATGGTTTGATCAATGTGGTCCAACTTATCTTGTAATGTAAGAATAATATGCATTAGAGTAGAATCTGAAGAGGTAATAAGATGAGTGTAAGTAGCATGAGTAGGCATAGGTATGGATATATTTTGAAGACCAAATGATGTCTCCAAACCAATATATGGTGTTTTATAAGTTTAAATTATAATAGATGTAATAAAATAAGTAACGACATTAAAAGTGTGTTGGGAAAATAAAATCAAATAAGTAAGAATGCAACAAGATATTCCTTAAATATTTGTGTGTTATATATATAGTTGTTTGTTAATGTATTTTATCAAATTCCCTCAGCTTATGAGAGGATAGAAGATGAACAGTCTCCTCATTTTGACACCAATGTATGAATAAGAATATGAAGAGTCAAGAAATGAAGTGACTATAAATATGTATGCTTGTATGAATAAGTGATGACCCCTTTACTAAGATCAATACAAGATATCTAGTTTATGGTTACCTATCAAATTTCTTATGTTTATCTTTGTTTTGTGTTATTATGTTTGATGCTAAGGTTTAATCTATCTTAAAATTAATCAAAATGTTCTATACATCTAAAGAACTCTTTGGTTAATTTGGTTCCTTGTGAGTGCACATAATTTGTCTTTATTATGCTTCTATTAACTATGAATTCACTACTATTTTTTGTGCAAACTAGTAGAACTTATTTATCCTCATCCTTAGCATGTTCTATTGAGCTAGGAATCTCTGCTATCAATGGTATGATGAGCATGGAAACACTCCTTCTAGAGAAATCTATGCTAAGATGCTTATTGAGATAGTGAGACATTGAAACCATGTTAGACCAAAAAATATGGCACTTTGTAGAAGAAAAATCCAAAAGGATGGGTCTTAACACAAGTGAAATCATTTAGGAACATATATACAATGAAATATATTAATTTTTTTGGTGAAAGCTACCTAAATTATTGGTGAATTCATTGAAAATATTTGAATACTATTGATTCCATCCTAGAGTGGGAGAAACCATCACTTGGATTAAAGAAAAGATAGACCAGTTAGTGAAATTAGAAACTGATTAGACAAGAGTGATAGATTATTGGGTTAAAACCACTATATATGGATACACTACTAAGTTTGAAATATAAAGCTATATAACATTTAAGGCTGTGAAAGACCACTTCATTAAAAGAATTAGAGGAATTTTTTTATAGTGACTACCTCTTTTGTTGAAAATATTAGTGAAGGAAAAGGCCATGGTGCCTATTCCAACCAGTATAGAGCAGTCACTTTGGACATATGGGGATGTGTGCACATGATGGTGAATGATGGATAGATGAATGACTAGAGATTAAGAATAAATCTAGAATGGAGACACAAGGGTAAAAGAGTCAAAAGAAAACTCTAGATTCAGAAAGGGAACTATGATAACAAAATAGATGGAATAAATAGATGGATACCCAAGTAGCTACAAATAGAAGTAAGAATAGTAGTAGGATAGTTGATGAATGAGTACATCAAAGTGATGAATGGGATGATGAGTGAAGGTCAAATAAAGAGAATTATGATGCATGATGGTAGAAAGAGCAAAAATATGAAGAATGAATAGAAGAAGAGACATGTGAGGAAGAAGATGAGAGTAGTTTAGGAGTAGAATAATGGAAGATATAAGTAGTGCCCAACTACAAAATAGGGTATTGAAAATAGAAGAAGAGTTACAAAAAGAAAAAAAAATTAGTCATAGGTTAAATATAGGCTCAAGCATAGCAGAGAAAGAAATAATTGGAAATGATTATTCACCAAAAGTGTATGCATCCCTACAACCCAATCTTATATATCCTAGTAGAAGTTTTCAGCCAGCCATGTAAGGGGAGAAGAGTTGGGAAAAACAATTTTAGAGGATATGGACCATTAGGGAATGGAAATACAAAAAAATTCAATAATAAATTATTTGAAGTATATAGGATTAGGTGAAGTTAGATAATAAGAAGAAGGAAGCAAAGATAAGTAGAGTGCATACAAAAATTCCTCTGGTGTGTAGAATAGTACATAGGCAGGGACACCTAGGCCATAATCACCTCAAATAATAGATATGTATAAAAATCCATCTATAATAGATATCATGATGAATCAATCAAGATGATTATTAAATTTATCCATATATGATGGGTCTACAGGCCTTGAACAATACCTTTTAACTTGTAAAATGAAATGACAAGTTAAGGGTGTCATTGATGAAAACTTACAAAAGTTCAAATTGATAGGGGAAATAGTTGGGAGAGCATTATAATTAATGTAAAAAATATATATACAACATGCAAGTCTTAAAGACATTCAAAATTGGATCATCACAAAGTTTAATATTAATAAATTTACTAGCTAGATAATACAAGATGTTAAAGAGATAAGGCAAAAGTTTGGAGAGTCAGTCTGTGACTATGATCATAGATTTTTTACTGTAATGAACAAAGTGGAATTTTATTTGATAGATAAGGATAAGGAAACATGGTTCATTTAAGTATTTTGAGATAGAATTTGGTTTTCCACTATGTAATCATAATATGAGACAGAAGTAGATACCAGAGCTGCTGCACTGTGAGTAGAATAGATTGAGGAATATAGAGAAGCTCCTTATACTAAATCTATATTTCAAAACATATTTTAGTATTTCATGAAAATAATATAGTAGTATCATGAAATAGAAAAACCCAAATTGAACATGTGGTGTACATGGTACAAAAAAGAGGGACACCACCAAAATTACTATCCAAAAGTAAAGATAGAATTTTACAAACTTTATCAAGTAGTAGGGAATGCTATGACACAATGTCATCTATTGCAATAATATATTAAAAATCCTCAAAATTTATAGTATAAATTTTGTAAATCCACTAATCATGATGAGAATAATTGTAGAGCTCTATAAGAACTTAAAGAGGGTATCTCTAAAAATGTGGTTGCCATTGTAGCATAATAAATCTCCTTAGTAAAGAAAATAATCCTAGGCTTAGATGTTGATAAGATTTGTGTGACCTAAGTGGGTCCATAGTGGATTCCAATTTCACCATAGTACCAACCTCATGTCTTGGCTAGATGGATTCCTTCACCTTAAAGGATTCCTTCATCTCCAAGATGGATACCTCCATCCCCTCAATACTAGTATGCATCACCTTGGAGTTCACCCATAATGAAATCACAAAAATCAACCTAGACTCCACTAACAACACAAAATTAATTCAATATGGGAGATAATAATCAATAATATCAATAGTGGAATTCTATGCAACCATAAGGAGGATACCAAAGATGATGTCAATCCAATAGAGGAGGAGGCCATGGTAGATAAAGAGGAGGATACCAAGGTAGCCAAAGAAACAACTATCATTGACCTCCTTTGAAATGCTACCTATGTGGAGAGTATAATCATTTTCAAAGAAACTACCTAATGAATCTATAGAGGCAATCATACTATGCATACTATAAATTATTTGATCAATATAATATAGAAGATTGTCCTATTTTTGAAAAGCAGAAGAAGGACAAAGCTATCCAAAATGTAAACATGATAAGTGTGTAACCTAAATAAAATTCCTTTCTAAACACTATGACAGGGAAACAACATGTAAAAAATGGACTCCTTCCACTTGAGATGCCTCAAGATCAAGGTATCAAAAAGGTTAGACATGAAAAATACCCAGATATAGCCATAGAAAAGATTCTTATGGATGAAGCTATATAGTTTTTGAAAAACATTTAAAAACAAAAAACTACTGATGGAAATGCTGTAGCCATTGATGCACAAATGTATGGCCAAATTATGTGCATCATACAACAAGATGGAGTTGTCACTACTCTAATAGATTTACTAAAACTCTAGAGTACCTTACATAATGAAGACATATCATAGAACATCATGAACCTATTGTATAATCTTTTAGAACATGTGTAATGTGGCTAGAAAAGATAGAAAAACTGGTCTGTTATGTTAAGATGAAGAAACCATGGGATGTGGACATGTGGATTGATATTGAAGTTACAGGTTATGAAATACTAAATGCTATCTTTGATTTTGGAAAACATAGTAAATATGATTCCTATATCCACATGGGAAGTAATTAGATGACCAAATATTAGCTATAGCCTAATAAATTTGAGCTTGGCTAACTATGGGAAAGTTGATCTTATTGGATGATTGGAGGATGTTGAGATCAAAGTCAAAAACTTGTCTCTATGAGTATATTTTGAGGTCATAGATATGAAAACTATAGAAACATAATGAACTACTCTAAAAAATAAAGAAATGGGCATATGATGGTCATGTGACTATCAATATAGTACTCAACCAATTTAAGGCACATCAAGGTGATAAGGTTGTGGTCATTACCCTTAATAGAGCACACAAATCATATATAATTCTTGCTAAACTAGACTCTCCACATGTTTTATAAGAAACTAGATGGATGAAGGTCAATATGAAGGAGAATCCTAATGTTCTACGTTCAAAATAATATAAATCTTGTACCAATAAAACAAACCCCAAGTATAGTCTATGCTTACCTAGAAATTGAATGTAATAGAATAATACTGACTAAAAATAGAAGCTATACAACTAATTGTAAATAAGTTCATTAGTGAAGACTACACTTCCATGTCTATAAAATTGCCCACTTGCTCAAATTTTTTTTTCCTATACCAAGCTAATGATCACATGTAGGATTACATAGAACCAACAAGGGAAGGCACAGTACCCTGAGAAGCAGCTTCTTCTATCAATGTTGATTCAGATACACATCTCCTTAACTAGGCCCATGGTGACCATGAACTCAGGCTCATGAGGATGGTCTTTGTGTATTAATGTCAACTACTCATATATTATACAATAGAGGATACAAACAATTTTATTTTATGAATGCAAGTCCATATTCTAATTATCAATCAGTGGGTTAGCGCACTAAACTATACTTTAAAGGGAGTTACTAAAACCTGGTGGGTAATTCATCAAGATAATTAACTATAGTGGGATGATGCCTATGAACTCATGATTAGTATATTTTATCTCCCATAATTCATCCATATTAACTATCCATTTTTTTAAGGAGAGTGCCTTGAGATTCATTTACATAGTTGTGTTAAAGTTTGGAATGTAGAACATTTGGCACATAAGTATTGGGTTCATATTTTTCAATACACACTACCTCCATTACCTATAACATGGTACATGAACCAAAATCATAGGAGAGAAACTAAACATTGAGCACAGATGTAGAGTGACTTCATACAAACCTTTATTTTTGAAGATGAAAAATTGTTACTCCATAATGCACTTTAAAAACTCAAGTACTTTCTATGCCATGGTGTGCGGAAGATATGAGCACCATAATAGAATCAATTATACAAAAAAATGTAGCTTTTGATCTTAATTCCACACTCCAAAGGTATATAGATGTTATGAAGAATAATATTTATTTTAGCCTTGTCATCAAATCTAGGATGAGGCAAAAAATGATGAAGACTCTGATTCTAATGCAGATTTAAATTTGAATGATTTATTTGGACCTAAGCAGCCTATAGAACCACTTAAGAACACTGACATAATGTTAACTAATGAAGATAATCTACACAAAATCTAAATCCTAGATAATTAAGGTTAAAGGAAGATCCAAGAATTAGTAGATGAGAAAAATGCAATATATATCAATAGCCTTACAATAAACACATTGCTAACATCAGAATAGAGGAGGTTCCAAAATTAGTAAGTGTAGGTGACTATTGGATAGAGACTAAGATTTTAAAATCCCTATAACTTCTAAGGGATTACCAAGATGTTTTCTTCACTAAGTTCTAAAATTTTTAAGGAGTTGATCCATCTCTTGGTGAGATGTACATTAAATTGAAAGAGTGCACACATCCAATCAAGAAGTGACCATTCAAACTCAACCCCAATATGAAGCTAAAAGTAAAAGAAGAAATAAATAGAATGAAAGATGCAAGGATATTCTATCTAATGGAAAAATATGATTGGGTAAGCCCAATGGTAGTAAAACCCAATAAACTAGGAGAAATCTAGGTATGTAGAGACTATGACATTTTAAATGATGCTTGCATAAATGATCCATTCCATATACCATTTACAGATGAAGTTTTGGAGTCTATCATAGGCCATGAAGTATATTCATTTATAGATGGGTTTAGTGGATACCATTAGATTTTGATCAAGGAAGAGGATAGAGACAAAATGACTTTTGAAATAGAGTGGGGTTCTTTTGCATATAAAGTCATGCCATTTGGTTTGAAAAATGCACATGTGGTATTCTCACACATAGTAGTCAAAACATTCAAAGATTTCATCCATGATTTCTTGGAAGTTTATTTAGATGATTGGGTAGTCTTCTCCCTATTTAAATGTCATTTATCAAAATTGTGGTTGATGTTATAATGATGTAGAGATTTGCACATCACTTTAAATTTGAAGAAATGTCTATTATTTACATCTTTTGGTTCTTTACATGGACATGATATTTTTAGTGATGGAATTTTGGTAGATTAGGCTAAAATCATAGTAGTCTTGAGTATGCCATCACTTGTTAGTTCCACTAAAGTGTGCTCCTTTCTTGGACATATATCATACTACCAAAATTTTATCAAGGTTATGCAATGATATCATCTCTACTGGAAACTTTACTATACAAGAATGCTAAGTTTGTATGGACATCTAAATACCAAGAAACTTTCATCAAGCTCAAATAAAAATTGGTCACTATGCCTATACTTATTTTCCCAGACTAGACTAATTCATTTTTTGTACATGTAGATGCTTCAAGCATCGTAGTTGGTGTAGTAATTACATAGCCTAGAGATGGTGTGCTTGATCATTCCATTCAATTTGATAGCTAAATTTTTTTCAATGTAGATAAAAATTATACAACCATGGAATGGGAAGCATTGGCCATTGTGTTCACACTACAAAAATTTTGACACAATATTTTGGTGACATTGTTTGAAGTTTTCATGGATCATCAAGCTCTGCGCT
Source organism: Torreya grandis (assembly GCA_037957365.1). Taxonomy (NCBI): domain Eukaryota; kingdom Viridiplantae; phylum Streptophyta; class Pinopsida; order Cupressales; family Taxaceae; genus Torreya; species Torreya grandis. The sequence continues at coordinate 5,648,060 of JARHVA010000331.1, forward strand.
ACTTGGTCAACAAACCAATCCTATGAGGATGAATATCTCACTAGCTAATGCTATTTTAGGAAATTTAATTTTGAATAAATATAAATCTAGGTAGAGAAAATTTGGGACCTAACAATCTTAGTTTAATTCTAAATGGTGAAGAGATATAAGAACTATAAGAAGACTCACTTGATGTGCACCTCTTTTGTGTCACTGCACTTCTTGAAATTTTCTAAGTAATTGCTAACTTCCTCAAGCAAGGAATATTCCTTATGTACTTTTAGGAGTCAAATAAAAATTAATTTGTGACCAGATCACTACCATATACTATCATTAATGGACTGATATATCACTTAGAGAAGGATGAAGTCCTGCTCAGGGTTGTCCTCAAACATGAATGCCCTCAACTCTTAGAAGAATCTCATCAAGGAGTCATAGGTGGACATTTCAAAGGAGAGGATAATGCTAGAAATATTATATAAAGTGGATTGTGGTGTCCAAATTTATTTTAGGATACACATAGAGTTTCAAAACATTGAGATGTTTACCAACATATGGGAAAACCACTCCATAAAGATGAGATGCCATTACAACCCCTCCTAGTAGAGAAGTCATTTGAACACTACGGTATTGACTTTGTAGAACCAATCAACCCTCAAAGCAAGTGAATCAAGGCCAAGTATATTATTACTATGATAGACTATTTCACTAAATGGGTTGAAGCCACGACCACACCTAGCTACGGTGTGAAGGACACATCAAAGTTTTTGTATGAAAACATCATTACTAGGTTCAGATGTCTAATAAAACTAGTCAATGATAGAGGAACACACTTCCTAAATAATAATATCAAATATTTAATGAAAGAGTTCATGATTGCCCTTCATAAAATCACTATCTATCATTCGTAGGTGAATGGCTAGGTTGAAGCTTTAAATAAGGTACTAGGAAAAATGCTCACAAAAAATTATGATATCAAGTGTGATGACTGGGAAGATAACATTCCTATGATCTTATGGGAATATCACAAAAATTATAAATGAGTTATAGGATTTCAACCATTTTAGTTATTGTATGGTTAGGAAGTAGTCATGCTAATAGAGTATCTAGTGCCCAGCCTATGCATCGCTATGGTCATGCATTTAGGAGATCAAGAATCTCTTACTAATAAAATTATAGAACTAAATAGGATGGATGAGTTTAGATGAAGAGTCACATGGACACATGAAGTTCATAAACAAATTAAAAAAGTATGGCACAATAGGAACTTATGCCATAATTAATTTCACAAAGATCAACTAGTATTGTTGTATGATAGCTAGTTTAGAGCATTACCAAGAAAACTGTAAATAAGATGGAAAGGGCCTTACATTATACATGCCTTAATTCAACAAAGAATGGTTGTTTTAAAATATTTATAGGGACCATATAGCTATTGGTAATAGGGCTTAAGCTTACAGCCCTATTACCAATAGCTATTGATCTTATTCCATAAACTAAGTGGGTGATGAGTAACACCATGTAGATTAGGATTTACCTATTTTGTTAAGTTTTTTTTTGTGTGTGTGTGTGTGTTTTTTTTGTATATGATCTCAATAATGACATTTATGAGGTACATAGACCAAGCATTGCATGTGCCAGAAGTCCATAGAAAAATCCATGTGTATAGCCAGAAAAGTCAATAAGGAGTGACTAAAAAATATTAAGTCTGGGAAAGAAGCTAGAACATCACATCAACAAGATATCCTTTAGATAATGGTCATCCAATATAAATAAATACAAAGGCCAAGGGCCGATAAATGTGATCTTACACGAATCAATGGCTAGTCAACATCAACATCTCATACCCCTTGTACAAACACCTAAGGGCATAATGACATAACTTCACATATGCACCAATGACTAACTACTTTAATGGACATATTGGAAATTTATTTTCCATAGCCACCACTGCATTCAAGATGAGTGGATAGCTAGGTATGACCTTGATGTAGAAACCAAGAGGTAAAAAAACTATAAAAGCTAAGTTTTAAACTTCATGATCACATTTCATACTTAATACATTTTTGAGAGCTATAGCTATCAAGAATCATACCAATTCCATTACCCAGAGCATTCAAAAGCAATAAAAAATCTTCTCATGCCACCATGGATATTATGCCACTAATTTGACCTCTCTTAGAAGCATAGAAGGAAGCCATGGGCATTGCTATGGCACTTTAATAGAAAAAATATAGTTATCAAGAACCCTTTCAATACTTGTGTGAAGCCGAACAAAAGATCTTCTAGCTAGACCTTGTGGATGTTGCATAGCCACTTGCCATCATAGTTCCCCATAGATTCTAGAATATAGATGTTGAGCACCTATTCTATATGCCAACCTTTGGTGACATGGGTGAAAATTTTCAAGTATTACTTGGATAATATAATGAGGGAGTGATATACTTGGGTCTACATGAGATGATCATCATCTACACACAGGCCATGGCCCAAGCTCTCAGCATGCCTATGTTTGAATATTTTTTGTTGGCCTATAAGACCAAAACACCTTTTATTTTCTAGAAGTTTGAGACTAGTATGTGTGATAAAATCAAGGTATACTCATAAATGAGATTCAAGATGAACATATGCACATTTTGGTCTAATGCATCCCTAGACACTTTTTGCAAACAACCAAATATACTAAATAGATACCTAAGGGAGTTGTGGACATTAAGTATAGGATCATCCACTGAGGTGATAAATTTAATTAGCCTAAGTATTTTATACAAGAGTTGCTCAAAAATATTGACAAGTGCCATAATAATCTAAAGCAAACCTTCTAGTATCAATTTCTCATCCTCTTACTTTACTTCACATAATGGAAATTGCTCGATGGGAAGTGTATCTAGATATGAATTACTAGCCATAGCATCAATTATATAACATCATATGGATGCAAGAATGGGGAGCCATAATAGATGAGGGGAAGCTTAAATCATGGTGGGAGGAGTGTTTGGATCTCATCACAACACACCCCTGAGTCCCACCAGATGTCCTCTAGTATCTTAGACAACATACCAATGTGACACTACTACTAAAGGGAGTTTTCATTATGATCCATGAGCTACCGTGATCACCCTTCAAAGCACTTCTATTTTTAATCATAATGGAGATGGTATAGGATAAGGTGGATAGACAAAGAGAGAATACAACAAGGTAAATAAATCCACTAAAATCTATACCATTGGGTGCAGATATTCATATAGTGCAAACATCAAAACTTACATCTAGTTCATAACAAAATAAGGGGAAGCACAAAGTAGACCCTCATTTAGTTTCACCTCCTCCAAAATGTACAAAATTTAGGACATCATGGAAAGATGATATGAAGGTGCCACAAATTATTGGGTCTTATAATCTCATGGATATGGGAACTAATGTTCAAGAGGTCTACCAAGTCATGTTGGTAGACATGTCTAGGGAATATTATGAGAAGGAAGAAGAAAAGGAGTTCTTTTTTTGGAAGGAGGTTCACATAGTTAAAATTTGGAAGGAGGTACCACCAAACTTGTGGGTGTAACTTCTAGCTTGCCCACCATCCATAATTATGGATATAGTCAAAGAAGAGGAATAAAAACTTTGGCATAGAATGGACTTATTTCAGCCCAAATCCCCCACATACACATCAGATGTCAATTTTACACCCCTACCAAAAAGTCCACCAGAACCACTTATACATAGGCCCAAGATGTAGTGGGATATAAGAGTCTCCCCTAATTTAGAAGAATGAATATTTGGCTAATACATTTCTGATTAAGACTCATAACCTACCTCAGTGACTTTTGCACTACCACCATAGTGTAGATTGGTCACCATTGGAAGAAGGAAGTAGTTGGTTCCCAGCTCAAAGGTACACCCTAATGAATCCCCACCATCACCATCAGTGTAATAGGTTTAAGAAAGTGAAATGTAATAGATCTCAGCCAAAGAATAATAGGATATATGAGAAGAATCCACTTGTGCATCTAAATGCAGGTGCAAGAAGGAAGAGAGGAAGAGAAAAAAAGAAGAGAAGTAGTAGCTGAAAACACATCAATCTAAGGAAGTAGAAACCTCCAAAATAGCCAAGGATATAGAGGTAGATATATAAAAGGTACAAGAGATGGCCCAATAATCCCAAGTAGTAGCCACCACATAATAACAAGATCAAGAAGAGAAGGAGAAAAAGGAAAAATAAGAAGAGGGAAAACGGCAACAAGATGAAACAAGCCAAGTGAAATAACATGCAAAAAAAGATAAAAAAAGGAGGAACATGATGAAGTCCTACAGTAATAGCAATGTAGTCACAAACACAAGCCTAGGCATAGGCTCATGCTACGCAAGAATAGGAATAGAGGAAGAAATAAGAAGAGGAGCAAAGGAATAAGGAAGAATAATAAAATAAGTAGAAGGAAGAAGAAGATAAGAGGGAGAAAAAAGAGAAAGAGAAAAAGGAAGCTGAAGAGAAAAAGAGTAAAGAAGACAAAGAAAAGAGCAAGAAAGAGGAAGAGAACAAGAAAAGAGAAGAGGAAGAAAAGAAGAAGCAAGAAGAAGAGGACAAAAGAAGAGGGAGGAAGAATATTAAAAGAAGAAATAGGAGGAAGAGGTGAAATAGAAGATGGTTGAGGATGCCACATAGCAAGATAAGCTATAAATAGTTTCCATAACATAATAAGTACTAGTCATGACATAGGAACAAACTCAATCATTGCAACTTCCACTATGAGGTGTATGGCTCCAGGATATTATAGTAGTCACTACTTAATACACCATCTTTTCCCTTTTGCTAGCCTCCATGTCATGCCATGATCCTATAATGATGATGAGAACATTGGCCACTATTTTATTTAGGTAGGAGGTATCTTTAGATGTCTCTTGTCTACCTTTGAAGAAATAATTGGAGGGATCCACAACATTCCAAGAATATATTGCATAGAAGGTGGCCTCCCTAGAACAAGAAGAAGATCAAGTAAAGGTAAAGAATGTAGAACTTAGGGCACAACTACATGAAGTAGTGAAGGCAATTGAATATGCTTATCCAACATTGGCCTCTCAAGTTTCTAGCAAACAAGTCATGTTAGATCACAATAGGCTGATAGCCCTCATAACATAGCTTTCTAATGATTGGTGTGTAACATAATAGCTATGTGTACTTGGAAACCTAGGTTATGGTGTGAAAAATGATACCAAAAATTTGATTACTCTATTGGAGGACTACCAAGGTATGCTAGACATCATATCCATACAAACACACCAACTTACATGTAGTCTTTTGGATTGGAAGTAACAACTTGACAATTCTTTGTCTAGCTCTGGTGTAGAATTTAATGCAACCAACACAACCCACACATCCATGCACACCATAACTACATCAACCAATGAAATTTAATTTACTCTCTAATAATCATTCAATTATTGGGATGATGTCCATGATCAACTTTTAATCTAGAAATAGGACCTGCAATGTAGTGCATTTATAGGGAAATAAGTAGAGAGACACGTAAAAAATCTAGACCAGTTGAGTGTAAAGATCTAAGTGAAGTTTGATAATATAAGGGCTAACCTTAGTCATATGCAGAATGAGGACTTAAAGGAACTCATTGGGAGTTACACACAAATGCACATCTTAATTCTCATGGTCTAAGAAGTCATGTTAATTGGGATGTGTTTAAGATTGACTTGGCTCTATTCTGTAGTAAGGTGATTCCAATTCTCAATTTTTTTTATATACATGCCACCTTTTGAACTCTAATAAGTGATTACATAATGCATGGCTACTTAGATAGGGTTCAAGGATCTTTTTGGATAGCCTTCTTCCTCATACACACCACCACCTACTAACTGAGTATTGCATATTGCACAAGCTTTTGAAAAATTTTGTACAAATTTTGAATAGGTTTTTGGTATTGGGGATGATTAGTGAGACAAGTGGGGATGGGATGGCTGAAAACCCATAAAGGGTGGCCATCTAGTTATGCTAGCCTATTGAAAATTTGAAAGGGTGGTAGGTTGGTACACTGCTTAGTTGAAAACCCAAATGGGTGGCTAAGTAGTGTGTAAGAGGTGAAAAATAGAAACAAAACCTTGAGTGATTACTATGACTCTTGCTAGTCTACCAAAATTTTCAAGCTTCTACCCTCAACACATAAATAGATGAACCTATGATGTTGTCTTAGGATGAGACAACACTTTAAGTCTAGGAAAGTGTTGGGAGAAGAAAATTGGATAAGACTTCACAAGATATTCCTTAAACATTTGTTCATTATATATAGTTGTCATCTAATGTATTTTATCCTATTACCTCAGATTGTGAGAGGGTAGAATATGAATAGTATCCTCATTTCAGTGCCAATGTATGAAGAAGAATATGAAGAGTTATAAACTGAAGCAACTATGAATATGTATGCTTGTATGAAGAAGTTGATGATCGCTTTACTGAGATCAATATATGCTATTTGGTTTATGGTTACCTATCGAATTTCTTGTGTTTATCCTTATTTTGTGTTATCATGTTTGATGCTAAGTTTTAATATATCTTAAAATTAATCTAAATGTTCTATACATCTAAATAACTCTTTGGTTAATCTAGTTCCTTGTGATCACACATCATTTGTCTCTGTTATGATTCTGTTAACTATGAATTCACTGCTCTTTTCTACACAAACTAGTAGAACTTAGCTATCCTGATCCTTTGCATGTTTTGTTAAACCATGCACCTCTTCTAATAAAGCTTTATCCTAGGTGACCTTGTGTTTATCTATAGCCACATATAATAATGAATCAACATTTTTAGGATGCTCATGAATATAATGTATTAATTTTTTAATCATCATCCTCTTGTTGAGTATTATACTACTAAATAATAGTCATGATACACCACTCAATAGGGTCAAAAGTGAGGAAAGAAAAATCCTTTGAAATTCCATATGTGATGTAATTGGTAATGTGTGCTTTATCTTTTTCCTAATTCCTTTTAGATTGGATACTAAGACAATGAGAAGTAATAACATTTATCTTGGAACATGGAATGACCTAAATTATTCCTTCAATGGAGAGCATGATATTATACCCAAGATATATTCACTCTTTATTAGTATAAGGAGTAATAGAATGAGTAATTCCTTGAGTATACTTACCCAACCCTTTCCCAATGGTATACTTATAATTTTATACATTTTAAAATCTTAAACCATATTGATTATAATATATGAATTGATTTGAAGTAAGTTTTAGAACATTATCAAATTTTAATCTTGTAGAAATGAATTGCATAACATCTTAGAATTTAGGGTAATTTTAAAAATAAAACACATAATCTTATGTAACATATGAGAGATACTATATTGGAACTGGATGAATAATCTGGTTCTTCTGGTTAGTTTAGTAACTGGTCCTATTTTTTGTTTTCTTTTTGTAATCCTTTGCCTTTGGTGATACCAGATCTCTATTTAATCTGGGTTTTGACCAAAAGTCTTTCTGGTGGTTTCAGGTCCATTTAAAACCTATTTTTTCTACTTCCTTGTAGTAGTTTTTAGGCTTTGCCTGCAGTCTTGGATGATCTTTCTTTCTTTCTTTGTAACAGGGTTTCAGGGCCCCTTCAAAACCTGCTTTTACCTCAATCTAAAACATATGAGAGATACTTTTATTCATTTAACCCATTTTAAAAATATGAATCAAGCAATGTGAAAAAATAATTTAATTAATGTTAGTGATTATGAATATAATATAATGTAAATAAAGTAATTTTAATTACTATGAATACAATACAATAAAAAATAAAGGTATGAAGTTGAACTAGGCAAGGGTTTGAATGATTTTTAAGATCTCAAATATACATCCTCATTTATTAATTAGTGTCAGCGAAAAGTTTTAGATCACTAACTACAAAGGTAGAAACATGCCTATATCTCACTAACCCTAGTTTTAAGGGTATAGTGAAAATAACTTCCCTAAGTGATACACCCTCTTAGGCTCACCAAAAATCACACGAGTAAAAGAGGCTTCCTATTGATTTAAATAATAGACCCTAAGAGTTTCATATATATTATGAGGCATGTGGAAACTAAATTTTGTATTTAGTAATAGACTATGTCTAAGAGTATTGGGGTAAACCCCTTATATCATGATGTCTAAAAATATAACACAACATATCCATTCATAATATTCAATAATTAGTTTAAAATCTAGTGGAACATAATTTATAAAATATTAAAAAGAAAGTGAAAAATTAAAATCGAAATATTTTTTTTCATAAATGAAGAAAATTTCAACCTAAGGTCAAAAGTAGAGCTTGTATGTTAGAATGATCCAAGATGACAATATAATTTACTCAGTGTTGAATTTAATCCAAGGTCAAATAAATTGAATCATTTTATGGCAGATTATATCCAAAGTCAAAGGCTATTTTTCTAGTGTCATAAACTTACAATTCATTTAAATAAATCATATCCCAAAAAATAAGGAAAAAAATAAGCAACATTTTAAAAATAGTAGGTTAACCAAAATGTTTAACCCTTTTAATTTAATAATTAATTAAAGTGTTAAAATATAAACTCTGATGTGTAATAATTTTATATTCAAATATAATAAACTAAAAAGTTACAAAATTTAGGAACTTGCTAAAAATAGTAAATTTGACTAGGGTTAGAGAGTGTCCCTTAAAAAATAAATATATCTTACTTTGAAAACTACCTAGAAGTGGAAAATGTATGAAATGACCTAAAAACATATTAATTTAATAAAATGATAACTCTTAGTCTATTGGGACAAGTTTATAGGAGGTAGACATGGGTGCATTATGGCCTTGTCTAGATACTTCACCCACATCTTAGATACTATATTCTTGATTTATTGATCTAAGTTTATGAATTTATTTATAAAAGTTGTCTGTTGAGCTTTGTGTGTTGATATGTCACATGGAAGACTTGAAAATATCAAACCCTAGTCATACACATGAAAATAGATGGTAATTAGATAAACATAGAGAATAAAAATGGGTTAGTGACAATAATCGAGCTGACCTTAGAAACTCATTGTGAGTGATTGCAACTTACATATCTCAAATAGGGCTCAAGACAATGTAGTTCTCCCTCCTAGGGTGATTTTTTGATTTGTGATTATCTAACTAGAAATAATTCAGACATATTATTTATTGATATGTTTGATAATACATTCCATTGACCTACAATAACTAATATTTAGACTTGGCTATTAACTGCTAGAATGTTGCAAGGTTAAAATATGAATAAATAGTGATTTTTTTCTTAATGTGCAATGCTTTTTATAGATAGATTCATTGGGGTTATAATGAGTAGCCTTGATGTGACCTAATAGGATAATATTTCGAATAATTTATCTAAATGACTCAAAAATATGCATGGAAGAGTCTTTGTGTAACGTATCAATTTTAAAAAGTGACCATTGGATCAAGGGAGATAAGGC
>JARHVA010000331.1:5660000-5662500 GCA_037957365.1 Torreya grandis
ATACACACACACACACACACACACACACACACACACACACACACACACACACACACACACACACACACACACACACACACACACACACACACATATAATGTGCTCATGTTGTGTGATTTGAACAAAATTACTTATCTTTGTGAGAATTTGGTTTATAGCTTGAGAATGTGTTTCAAATAAGTGTAAATTTTATCATTTAAAAAAAATTGTTTCCATATGTTTTACTAATTCTTTAACAATTATGTATATTTAATTGAAATATGCATGTTTTCTAGTATTTACTTCTCCAATCCTAACAATAGATTAAGCCTTAATTGATTCATAAGTTTTATCATTGATTTATTTATTAATTTTTTGCCTTATTAATATAATTATTATTCATTTTTATTATTGGTATATCATTAATATTATTTATTTTCCTACTAAAAGGTGATGTCATGACCCTATGTTGGAGTTATTTTTCATTTTGATCAATAACCCTATGTGTAAGATGAGAAAATGATTTTAATGTGGTTTCAAGTAGCTTGATTTTGATAGGCTCTATGAGAATACTGATAGATATATGACATATTCAAATATCACATACTTGATAAATTAATTAATATATATGTAATGAAACTTAAAAATGAAATCATGCATAGTTTCATTTTTGTCTTGTGTTAGATGTTGAATACCTTCTATCGTAGCTCTCAGTCTATTATTAGTAATGTAATTATATAAAAATACTGTTTTAAAATCTAATTGAATTGGATAACCACTATGAAATGAATATAACCAATCCAAGGCATCAAAAACTAAAGTCCTAGAAAATAACTTAAGCATCATTAAATGAGGTCCTCATAATTTCATGTATAATTCAATGTGTTGTAAAATTTCACTTAAGGATCTTCATGACATAAAATATTTTGAATTTGAGACTGATCAAATCAAATGAAAGAATAATGTATCATATGTATTTTTGGATATGATTTATACCATCTAATTGTTGTAATGTGATCCTTAAAACAATCTTGTTTCTAATGTTAAAATATGCATTTTCCTTTGTATGCTCCCTATAACATGTCTCAAGGTCTATAATTTAGGTGTAGTAAGGGTAATATTATTAATAGTCAAATTTAAACATTGATTCTTATCATTAATATTAGGAATAGGGGAAATTGTTTACCTAGATCCAAAACTTTTCCTAGGAGTTAAACAATTATTACAAGGCATACAAGATATAAGAAAAAAAGGGTATAATTTTTAACATAATGATGAATCATTTTTATCTTATTTATCCTATATCTTGGAAAGATGGATTTTATTCAATATATTTCAAAATGTTTTGATTGATTGTTCTATTAATTAACATTCCTTCATTGTTTAGTCTATGTGATGAAGGTAAAGTACTCTTATCAATTGAAGTTTCTAGTTTATATAATATATGCTCAACGAGATCAAAAGTGTTTTATTGAATTCCAAAAATGTGAATCATGGTTATAAATATTAAATTCATACATAAATATAGGGGGTTTAAATATTTTTAAAACCTAAGGATTAGAATCTAAAAAATAACCAAGACCTAAGGAAATGAGGGTTTTGTAAAACTCTAGCTTGAAGGAGTGTTTGAAAAGATTAGGTTCAATAATAATGTTAACTAAAATTTTGGTTTTAAGAAAAATAAGGAATATAATATTTAAATTTAAAATAATCATATCATACATGACTAAAAACATAGAATTTAAATCTATTTTAATATGCTACAATGAGAAACGGGTATAAATGCTATAAATGAAACTAGACTAAGCAATGTAAATTTTAAAGGTGTAAGGAATGATGACACCAAATTATTTTTATACAAATATAAGACTATGTATAAAATTTAAAGGATTTTTAAAACATGTTACTTAAATCTATAAACCATGTGATGCTCCAAGATATACCCAATCACTAAGATAAATCCATTTTTGTGTTAATCCTACTAGGACAACCTATGAGATCATGATTATCTAATTTTGGATAGTGTATCCTATTGTGGCTAGGTTCGTATTACTAAACTTTATTTTACCTCAATTTAATTAATGAATCTTAATAATATAACAAATAATTAAAAAATTTAGATTGCACAATATATAATGATAACCATACAAAAAAAATTCAGTCATTATTTATGGCATTTACTAAATATAGAAAAGACTAATCAATCAAAGGATAAAAATATCTTAGCTTATTTTTTGTTATGTTTCTATAATATTCTTATGTTTATGTCTAAAAAGTGTTTTTGATTATTTTTATGTGTGAAAAAATATGAAAATTACTGTAATAGACATGTTGGATAGAACCATGACTTAGTAGTCACTACAATTGTTACATACCAATTTTCCTCTAGATTTATTATTAATAATTTTAGGGTTAGTGACTGGTTTAATTGATGTGTTAAGTAACTGGAATTAGTGATATGATGATTATGGAAAGTATTTTTTGCTTATGATTATGATAGTTAACTATTAGTTAGTTGGTT